>OZ005648.1:136180534-136185534 GCA_963930645.1 Salticus scenicus
TTTTAATACAGGGTGCAAAGCATTGTGACGAGAATACCTTTATCTCCGCAACTATTGGTCGCAAATATATAGTTTCAGTTACAAAATGTTTTAAAGAATATGAGCATTTGTGGTATAACATGTTTAAATTTAAAATATCTATTTTTTCAAAATTGCAAAAACTAAATTTTTACATAGTCCCAGATCCCTATAATCATATTTAGAAAACTGACACTCATCCTAACAAACAGTTTCATTTCTATTCTCCCAAAATGGAACATGATATTTAAAGTTTGGTTTTTCTAACATATTTCGGCCTTCAATAAGGGATCGTTTTAAAAATCCTAATTGGACTTTGTTTGCATTTTCCCTGGGTTTATTAAAGAATTTTTCATTGACTTTTTAATAAAGCCCGAGAAAATGCGAAATAATCCTAAATTTTGAAACTAACTATCTCAGACAATTTTGGGTGCACAAAAGTGAAACTTTTTGTGTTATATTTTTTAGGTTAGAACTCAACTTACACTATTAGTGTCATGAAAATTGTATAAAAATTATCAGTTTTTGTGATTTTTAGTAAATTGATTTTTTAAATTTAAACATGTCATATAATGAATTCTTACATTTTTTTTTTAATACATTTTCTTATTGGAGGACGTTTGAGACCAATTGTTGCCCAAATAAAGGCCTGCTCTCGACTTTGCACCCTGTACATTCTAAACATTTCTGGGTACTACTTTGTAAGTCCATGGATAGTTTATAAATATATTTGAATGCTGAAGTTTATAGAAAGTTTTAATATTTCAACATAAAAAATAATTTCAAAAATGAATGTACCAATACACCGCTAAAATAATATATAATTGAGTTTAGAATATATTGTTAATTTATAATAATAAGAAATTGAAACAAAAAATTAAAAATTAGTTAGAAGGAGGAAATTTTTAAAATGTCCAAATACTTAAATACATATATATATATATTTAATCATAATATTTTTCTAAAATATTTAACATACTTCATATTTTTAAATTTCAGTGCATGTGTGCATACATATTTTCAGTTTACAGCAGCAGTTTACAACAATGATGTTTGCAGGTATTTAAATTTATTCCACATGGCAATGTAATTGGTATTTTTTAAATGTTTAAATTTCTTTAAATTGAGTCAACGCAATTTTTACCTCATTTGATGTAATTATGCGATCATGGCATATTAAATAATTGATAAATGTAAATATTATTAGTATTAATAAATAATATAGTAAATCGTCCTTTTTTTAAAGCAGAATATCTTTTTTTATAAAGATGTGGAATAAAATTGAATTGAATCTTTGTTTTATTATGCAGTTAAACAATTTCATATATTTAATTTAATAAATAATAGTAAAGAGATATTTAAAATTGTAAGTCGGTGAAACTTAGGATATTATTTTAAAAATATGCAATTTGCATAACCTAGATTGTATATATATTATCATATAAACATTAAATAAATACTTCAGAATTTAAAAAGAAAAGAAAAAAAAAAAGAATTACATACCTTCCTCATTTTCTTCATAAGAATTTCTCCAAGAAAACACCCTTCCAACTAGCATTTTAAAATACATAATGACCAGTCTGGAAGGGCATTCACTTAAAATTAGCTCTCATCTTTTAAATTCTTTATGTTACTTCATTCAGAAGCATAATAACCAAAAATAGTCAATTTAACAATTTCCATCTCAGAAGACTGAATTAATAAAATGAATCCATAATTTCTAAGCGGTTTTCTGTAACAGGAGCAGTTTTTTCTGCGATACAATGCTACTTACAAGTATCAAATGATAGGCATAAGAACTTACGCAGATATGAAAATGATTGTTTAATTGATATTAAAATAAGACTTTAATAACTAGAAAATGGAGACTATTATAGGTTAAAAATATTACATTTTTACCTTTTCTAAAGCTTATCCAAGTCATTATAACGCGAAAACTGAACAAAACAGATTACATTACACGTTTTAAAATTACCGCTTCACATAACGGCACGACATTCCCAAGACTTTTGAATTTGCTCGGTCAGCGAGAATTAAATAAAAGCAATCCACATATGTCAGTTTCATCTGCTCTTCCCTTGTTACATCCGGAATAATCATGTTTCAAAGTTCAACGTTTGAAACATAAATTTATTAAGCATTTATAGCTGTAGGAAATACAAAGTGTCAATATTTTAAGGAAAAATGGAGCTGAGTTAAACAATTATTTAAATTTTTATAAAGTATTTGAAAAACTTATGAGATCACTTTATTTTTCCATTTTAAAATCTCGAATTAAACGGAAAAGCATATTTTGTTTTAGTGTATATTTTAGTATGGAATAAAATATTCAGTGAAAATAAATAAAATAAAATAAGAACAATCAAACAGAGTAACGATTTAACAACATTATCAATATTGATAATTTATCAGTAACATTTAAACTTAAATAGAATCATAAATAAAATATAATAAAAGTTTAAAATTATGCTTAAAGAAAAGAAGAAAAAAACTCATTCTGTAACTTCCCGATGAGTATTGACCGCGAGGTCCTACTCTCGAACCTTACAGACGGGAAGTGTTGGCTTCGATTCCTGGTCACGCTCGTCGACTTAGGTTTTCGGAGTTTTCCCGTGATTTTCTTTGAAACTCGCGTAAAGCACTATATTACTTATTCAATAACATCCGTGATTAGCTTTTTGTATTTAAACTTTGGGTCTGGGGAATGCATAGATTTTCATGACAGAAGACAATCATTTTTATGCTGTATAGAAGATCTTAGAAAATGTATTTTTCTAAGGGTTTATTATTATTATTATTATTACAAATGAAAAAAAAAAAAAAAAAAAAAAAAGAACGGTAAATTTGTTTTAAATCATCAGAAAACGATGTTTCAATTATTCGTTTTAAAGGTGATATCGAGTTCTTTTGAAAGATAATTATAGTGAAAATTTTTATCCACCCTTCCCCCATCCCCCAGGGATGATGCATACTTATTCCTAGGGGAAAAAACAATGTCCTATGAATGATAATAATAAAAAAAAAACTGTTTGACTATTACTCGTTATACAGCCAAATTGAATCAATATTATATATCAAATGTATGTCACGCAGAAGGTTTGGTGAGTATATATATTACAGAAGCTGATAGATAGCCTTTCTGTGAATGGAAAATATTGGAACGTGGCAGTGCCACTTGTCGTCCGATATGCACCCAAAGGCAATCTGTAGAGTTTTACGTAATATTAATTTCACTTACCAAATTTACAATATTTATAAATCACAGAAGTTGAGATTTTTCGTTTCTGTTATGAGATTAAATTGCAACATAGCGACGCCACCTGTTGGCCGATGTGCATCCAAAATGGACCAGTAAAGCTTTACATAAAATCGATTTCACTTATAACTTCAGTGTATCACAAAATTTATTGTTAAATCACAAGAGTTAAAATATTGCCTTTCCGTTAAAATGATTAAATTGCAGATTAGCAACGCCACCTGTTGGACAATGTATACATCCAAATTGTATTAGCAGAGGATATGATGATATATGCCAATATATCATGTTTAATACATTTGTACACTATAGAAGCTGAGATATAGCCGTCCCATAAATGGAGGGTTTCATTGCATAGCACCGTAATCTATCGGGCGATATATCCCAAATGAAATTCAAATAAACTCCAATTTAGGGCAAGATCTAATATTGTAAAAAGTTTGGTCGAATTCCATACATTGATTCCTGAAATACAAAATCCACAAAATTTTTCCATGAGTTTAAAATTTTGTAATTTTTTTTCACCTCACCGCTACTGATTATTGGGAAGCATTCTTTACTGACGTGCTAACAAAACGTTAAACTGAAAATGTAAAAAATGCTCTATTCTCTATCATGCTAAAAATTATAAATTTCGAATAACTTACGAAGTTTTTAAATTAGAATGTTGCAAATCTCTCAATAAGATTCTTATCAATATCATAATTGATATTTTAAAACTGGTCCGATCTCTCTGCAATCATTTGTTCTTGAGATATCGTGTACATGAACTAACGGGCTATCACACTAATAGGTGCCGATACACATTAACAGATACCATACCAACCTTTTGACTTCCGGATTCCTCACGCCACAAAACGTGTAAAAAAATCAAAAGCTGAAGTCAAAAATTTTAAAGGTTAACCTAGTTTCCCAACCAATAGTACTAAAAAGTCATTTTGTCATATTCGTTATAATTACACTGTTACAGAACGTGTTATGACGGTGTCACACTTGAACGTTCTATATAGAACTAGAATTGTACGTTTTATAGATGGTACAAATCAAACATTTTCAGAACGTTCTAAATAATACTATTTCTGAACGTGTTTTAGAACGTTCTTTTGACACGAAACACGGTGTTTGAACTATTGAAACCGTTATTAGACGTTCACAGAACGTTCCTGTGCTACTTGGGTATGTTCTACATGCTTTTACATACGAAAGTCTAGTATTACCTTTCGAACACGAGTGGGTGACTCAAATGGCTCAATGTTATTTGACATAGCGACCATCAATAGAGATCATGTAGGGTCTCTAATTTGACTTAGAAAGTAACGACATGTACATATGAAAATGTTGTTAATTATTGTAATTAAACTTAATTTTAAGTTAATAAATGGGTGTGGAGGAGGGTATATAGCATGGAATCATTAATTCCCTCATTTACTTTTAAAAATAATTAAATATATTCATATATATACAACGCTACGATGTATGCGAGATTCTTAGTCCCTATATTCTACATGCTTTTACGTTTGAAATTCTGGTATGAAGAAACAAAGAACGACACAATATTTTTGATTAAAAATAATAATAAAAAATATTCCTGATTCTGTAGTTTTTATTTTTATTTTTATTTATTTTTTTCATTTTTTTAATTTTTTTTCATTAAAATTAGTTATTATGGAAATATTCATAATTTTATGAAATATAGTAACTTTTTAAATCATCAGGAAACAATAAG